>JAWPHD010000226.1:522500-556973 GCA_037043455.1 Cyrtodaria siliqua | reverse complement strand
TCTTAAGGGCTGCATAAGCAATTTTGGTTCCTGTAACCCATGGGCTCCGTTGGAACCCAAATTATGATAGCCCATAAAATGGTTCCTCTAACCCATGGGCTCAGATTATGATAGCCCATAAAATGTGTCCCACTTCACATCAAATTTTGCGTGTAAGCTGTGTTTACAAGTCTATATCTCTTACATTTCTTGTCCTAGCTGAACTAAATTTTGGAATTGGTTTCCCTATAGTATGTTGTAAAGGGTTGGATAAAATAGCATTATGCATCTTATTCATACTTCACCGATATTGGGGCATGGGCTCCCTCCTCCCCACTCCCCGCCACCACTCCCACCCCCTCCACACTTTTTTGTTTACATATTTCTACGCTGTTTTAGTCAATTCTTACACATATTTGTTGCCCCCCACCCCCTCCCAACCCACTCCCGCCTCTCATCCCCGCTCGCCCCCCCCCCCCCCCCCCCAACCCTACTTGAAACTCTATTTTTCTTTTTTTTATACATATTTCTGTGTTGCTTTTGTCAATTCTTACACATGTTGCCCCTCACACACCCCACCCCGCCTCCCTCCCCCGCCAACTCCCAACCCCACGCCCCCACCACGGGCTCGAAACTAGAATATTTTTTTTAATAGTTTTTATATTTTTTTACATATTTCTGTGTTTTTTGGTCAATTCTTACAAATAGCTTCTTACACATATGTTGCTCCCTCCCCCACCCCTGCTTCTCTCCCCGCCCTCCCCCACTATCACCCTCCCCCACTATCACCCTCCCCCCACCCCCCCCCCCCCCCACACACACACACTCGAACCCTTTTTTTATTTTTTATTTTTTTAACATATTTCTGTGTTGTTTTGGTCAATTCTTACACATACTATGTTGCCCCCACCCCTCCCTCTCCACCAAACCCCTCCCCCTCCACCCCACCCCTCCCCCACGTTCGAAACTGGAATATCTTTATTTAATGTTTATTGTTTTTTTTTACATATATCTGTGTTGTTTTGGTAATTTCTTACACATAGCTTCTTACACATATATGTTGCCCCCTCCACCCCCTCCCACACACTACACCCCCATCAGCCACCCCCCCCCCCCCCCCCCACCCCCACTCGAAACTCGATTTGTTGTTGTTTTTTGTTGTTTTTTTTACATATTTTTGATTTTTGTGTTGTTTTTGTCAATTCTTACACATCTATCTTGCCCCCTCCACTCCCCCCGCCCCACACCAAATCGAAATATTTTTATTTTGTTTTACCATATTTCTGTGTTATTTTGGTCAATTCTTACATAGCTTCTTACACATATATGTTGCCCTCCCCACCCCCGCCTCTCCCCCATCCCGCACCCCACTCAAAACTCGATTTTTTAATTATTATCTTTTACATATTCCTGTGTAGTTTTGGTCACTTCTTACACATAGTTATGTTGTGTCCCCAACCCCACCCCACATTGTTGTAGCCTTGTTTTCTGATGGTATATACTAGCCATATAATTTATTATTCTCTGAAAAATCGAATAGTCGAGCTGCGCTGTTCTCCGACAGCTCTTGTTATTATAGGAACTACATTCGATACACCTCGGATGCTTACATATAATTAGTGGTGGTAAACCTGTACTTTACAGTACAGTGTATCGCCATTTTTTTTAATCACATGGCCTCAGCTATCGTCACGTGTTTTGTGTGGTGGCAGGGATTATTGGCTACAATATCACTGCGCGGAGATTCCAAAGCCATGTTCTTCGAGTAGGGTCTTTACATTAGATAACCAATTAACAACTCCTGTATTACAATCTTGCAATAATCAATTATAAATATTTAAAGGATTATACTATCTGTTGCCAACATTTTAAACCAGTATTTTATGATTCTTATATAACTTATGTAAAGAGGGTATCTATAATAATTCTCCATATACCGCCATCGAAGATGTACTTCTCTTAACTTTAAGTAGTTGCTTACAAACTCTTTCTATTCTATTTATATCGATTTCGTATAAACCCAAGTTTTGCAACTATAATGTAGAATAGATCCTACAAATGCATCCGACAACTGGCACATAGTATTTGGTTTTAATTTGAACTCGCTTTTAAGCTTTTACCAATGACATATTTTTGGCTTAAAGCAAAATTCCCAGTATAGTTAAAAAAACTGTACCAATATAATTAAAATCATTTACTACCTCTAACTGTGAACCACTATAGGTCCAAACTTCATTTGCCCTTAGAGCCATACCATAATTTGTGTTTATCGCAGTTAACTTCCAAACCCCAATCATTACAATATTCATTTAACTTATGTAGGTTATGCTGCAATACTTCAGGTGTTTTTCCAAATATTATCATATCGTCGGCAAAAAATAATGAGAACAACATTAAATCGTCCTACTGGAAACCATTGTAAGAAGAGTCTTGAAATGATAATTCCATATCTCCAAAAACATAGAAAACATTTTAGGTGAGATTATCACCCCTGGAATAAGTCCAACCGATTTTTCGAAAAACTCCGATTAAGAACGCAGGATTTTACCTTGCTATACATATCTTTTATAACGCGGAGAATTTTTCCGTTTAAACCCAGCTTGAATAATTAATACCAGAGTTCGTTTCTATTTATACTGTCAAACGCGCAATAATGAAAGTTTATTTTCATTTAAAGTTTGTTTAGCAATAGAATGGAGAATACAAGTAGCATCTGCAGCTGAAGCCAAAGTGCGCATCAGTGAGTATATAGAGATTATTTAACTGCTGGGATCGATTATAGGGAAATCCTTCACGAATGGTAGACGTGTGGTTCTTTTCATGAACGAGCGCACGCGAGTGAGTGAAAAAACAAAGCACATCTACCATCAAGTGAAGGATTACCCAATAATCGATCCCAGCAGTTAAATAATCTATATATTACATTTAAATTACGTTTTTGCAAACAAATATTTGCTTTATTGAATGTTATCGGCGGATGACGTCCTTTGTTGACGTCACGACTCAACGTCGCAACGTTAGTTATTATTGTGTCTAAGTTAGCAACGTTAGTTATTATTGTGTTCTGAGTTAGTTATTAATATTTAGCGATTATGAATATTCTTGCACTGGGTAATCCCGATCTTTCACGCATAGAAATGTAATAAATTGTTATCTTCAGGCCATTTGGAGATTCTATTATTTAATATTCCAGTAAATATCTTTGCTAAACAACTGACCAACCCACTCCCGCGATAATTACTCTCATTTTTACTAGCTCCCTTCTTAAAAGGCGGTATAATGATTCCTTCAGCCCTTTTTCCAACACAAGAACGCGAGATGAGACTGCGTGGCGAGATATCGCTTTACACAATCTCGCATTCTCGCCTCGCGTTCTCGCATTCTAACGGTGTTCCGTTAGGGTCATCGTACCATCGCGCATCGACCTTTACAAGTCGATGAGCGATGGCGATGGTACGATGACGCAATGGGCCATTGTACCATCGTACAATCGCGCATCGACTTTAAACGCGATGGTACGATGGTACGATGGTACAATGGCCCATCGTACCATCGCGCATCGACCTTTTACAAGTCGATGCGCGATGGTACGATGGCGATGGTAAGATGGTACGATGGCGATGACACGATGGACCATCGCACCATCGCCATCGTACCATCGTGTCGTCGCCATCGTACCTTCGTGCCATCGCACCATCGCAGTCGATGTGCGATGTTGCATCGCCCCCTGCTCCATCGTAACATCGCTCCATTGCCTTCCGTTTAGACATGCGCACATCAAAGCAAAACAAAAATGGAGGACATCATGGATGCAAAGATTCGACAATACATTTTGGCAATGTTTTCTTACCTAGAAATTCATGTTTTGCTGTGCCTAAATGAAGGGATAGAAAAGTATTGTCGAATATTTGCATCCATGATGTACGGTAATGATGTCCTCAATTTTTGTTTTGCTTTGATGTGCGGATGTCTAAACGGAAGGCGATGGAGCGATGGTACGATGGAGCAGGAGGCGATGCAACATCTCACATCGACTGCGATGGTGCGATGGCACGATGGTACGATGGCGATGGTACGATAGTCCATCGCATTATCGCCATCGTACCATCGCCATCGTACCATCGTACCATCGCGCATCGACTTGTAAAAGGACCATCGTACCATCGCGTTTAAAGTCGATGCGCGATGGTACGATGGTACGATGGCAATGGTACGATGGTACGATGGCGATGACGCGATGGCCCTAACGGAACACCGTACATTCTCGCCTCGCGTGCTCGCGATCTCGTCCTGAAGAGTAAACACGGTTCTTTCACAAAGTATCGAATACACATCATTATTTAAAAAACAATGCATGTAGGGTAGGGAATTGAATTGCGTTTTAAGGCGCACCAACACATGAAAGCTTATATGGCGCCGAACAGGAATGGAAATACCAGGCTCATCCTCCATTTACATTGAGATAAAATATGGAGAATGGGCCTAGAACCTTCTCACCTGCAGAACTGCATGCAGAGTTGCTGCACATTCTATTGTAGACACTAAATTTACGCTGGAGCCACGTTTATTGTTTTTCTGCCACTGCTCTAGTGATTAGTGAAACAATGCGGGCCATGATTAAGACCTTTAATGAGCATGAACAAAAAATGATAAAATGAACATGAATTGGAGGTTGGGGGAGGGAGGTGGGGTTATACCAGGGAAGGCAAGGCAGTGGAAGGGAAGGGTAGAGTAGGAAAGATATATAGGGTAAATATGGTATGGTTGGGAAGAGAAGGGTGGGGTAGGGAAGGTAAGGCAATGGAATGGTAGGACAGGAAAGGGTAGAGCATGGTAGGGAAGAGAAGGGTGTTGTAGATTAGGGTATGAAAGGGAAGGGTACGGTACAATCTCTACCAGGATCACATGTTATATGTGTATCGTAAAGGAGCGTACGGGTAGGTGTAGGTGTTGCGTAATTAGGTAACGTCGGGTAGAGTAGGTTAGGACTGATGAATGTTAAACGCGATGTGTTCTGATATTACTAAATGAATGTTCTAAAGATGACTTTACACTCTCACGCATTGGCATTGGGCGCGAGACACACGCATTTGTCGTGTTAAATCACGCTCACACGCATATATTCTACGTTCTCACGCTTTCTGAATATTTGACCATTTTTGTGTTGTCGGCGATATTTTTTAATAAAATGCATTTCACATATCCGGTTTCTCCACCTAAAATGCATTGATAAACTTCAACAGTCACGACTAAATTAATCAGTATGTGACTTGAATGTATTCAGTTAAAATGTATGATCAATTGAACAGTATTACGAGTATATATAAATGGTAAAATTCATGAATTTTAAACAGAGACCACTCTAGGACTTAGGGTGGTGGTGGTGGTGGTGGTGGTGGTGTGGTGGGAGGTTGGGGTGGTGGGGCTTCCCATTGGAGCCCAATCTCTCTGTGACTTCCATTGGATCTTGACAGCTAGGCTTTACATAGCTAAACATGAAGCCTCTGTAAGACATGGAGTCATTAAAGTCAAGTCACGATATATAACGAAAACGTGTCAACGTACCTTTGAGACATGTAAAGCCTGATATCCAACAGTGGAAGTTATATGCAGAACCGTGGAAGTTATATGCAGAACAGTGGAACTTATATGCAGAAGAAAGGCGTTTGAAAAGCAATCAAAGAACAGTAAATCGGCCCTAGTCCTATCCTATACGATGTTACCCTACGCTCCACTTACTCCGTACCATTCCCTACACGACCCATCCCTCTTCTCTCCCCTACCATACCCTACCTTACTCTATATACACGTACCATTCCCTACACGACCCCTCTCCTTCTCTCCCCTACCATACCCTACCTTATTTACTCTATATACTAGTACCATTCCCTACACGACCCTTCCCTCTTCTCTCCCCTACCATGCCCTACCTTATTTACTCCATATACACGTACCATTTCCTACACGACCACTCCCTCTTCTCTCCCCTATCATACCCTACCTTATTTACTCTGTATACTAGTACCATTCCCTACACGGCCCCAAGACCCCTCCCTCTTCTCTCCCCCACCATACCCTACCTTATTTACTATGTATACTAGTACCATTCCCTACACGACCACTCCCTCTTCCTTCCCCACCATACCCTACCTTATTTACTCTGTATACTAGTACCATTCCCTACACGACCACTCCCTCTTCCCTCCCCACCCTGCCCTACCTTATTTACTCTGTATACTAGTACCATTTCCTACACGACCACTCCCTCTTCTCTCCCCACCATACCCTACCTTATTTACTCTGTATACTAGTACCATTCCCTACACGACCCTCCCTCTTCCCTCCCCACCATGCCCTACCTTGAAGGATTACCCAATAATCGATCCCAGCAGTTAAATTATTTATTTATTACATTTAAATTACGTTTTTGCAATCAAATATTCGCTTTATTGAACGTTATCGGCGGATGACGTCGACGTCAGCAACACTTTGTTGACGTCACGACTCAACGTCGCAACGTTAGTTATTATTGTGTTCTGAGTAAGTTATTAATATTTAGCGATTATGAATATTCTTGCACTGAGAAATCCCGATCTTTCACGCATAGAAATGTAATAAATTGTTATCTTCAGGCCATTTGGAGATTCTATTATTTAATATTCCAGTAAATATCTTTGCTAAACAACTGACCAACCCACTCCCGCGATAATTACTCTCATTTTCAATAGCTCCCTTCTTAAAAGGCGGTATAATGATTCCTTCAGCCCTTTTTCCAACACAAGAACGCGAGATGAGAATACGAGGCGAGATATCGCTTTACACAATCTCGCATTCTCGCCTCGCGTTCTCGCATTCTCGCCTCGCGTGCTCGCGATTTCGTCCTGAAGAGTAAACACGGTTCTTTCACAAAGTATTGAATACACTTCATTATTTAACAAAAATGTATGTAGGGTAGGGAATTGAATTGCGATTTAAGGCGCACCAACACATGAAAGCTTATATGGCGCCTAACAGGAATGGAAATACCAGGCTCATCCTCCATTTACATCGAGATAAAATATGGAGAATGGGCCTAGAACCTTCTCACCTGCAGAACTGCAGAGTTGTTGCAAATTCTATTGTAGACACTCCATTTACGCTGGAGCCACGTTTATTGTTTTTCTGCCACTGCTCTAGTGATTAGTGAAACAATGCGGGCCATGATTAAGACCTTTAATGAGCATGAACAAAAAATGATAAAATGAACATGAATTGGAGGTTGAGGGATGGGGTGGAATTATACCAGGAAAGGCAAGGCAGTGGAAGGGAAGGGTAGAGTAGGAAAGATATATAGGGTAAATATGGTATGGTTGGGAAGAGAAGGGTGGGGTAGGGAAGGTAAGGCAGTGGAATGGTAGTATAGGAAAGGCTATATAGGGTAAATAGGGTAGAGCATGGTAGGGAAGAGAAGGGTGTTGTAGATTAGGGTATGATAGGGAAGGGTACGGTACAATCTCTACCAGGATCACATGTTATATGTGTATCGTAATGGAGCGTACGGGTAGGTGTTGCGTAATTAGGTAACGTCGGGTAGAGTAGGTTAGGACCGATGCATGTTAAACACGATGTGTTCTGATATTACTAAATGAATGTTCTAACGATGACTTTACACTCTCGCGCATTGGCATTGGGCGCGAGACACACGCATTTGTCGTGTTAAATCACGCTCACACGCATACATTCTACGTTCTCACGCTTTCTGAATATTTGACCATTTTTGTGTTGTCGGCGATATTTTTTAATAAAATGTATTTCACATATCCGGTTTCTCCACCTAAAATGCATTGATAAACTTCAACAGTCACGACTAAATTAATCAGTATGTGACTTGCATGTATTCAGTTAAAATGTATGATCAATTGAACAGTATTACGAGTATATATAAATGGTAAAATTCATGAATTTTAGACAGAGACCGTCTCGGACTTAGGGTGGTGGTGGTGGTGGTGTGGTTGGGGTGGTGGTGGTGGTGTGGTGGGAGGTTGGGTGGTGGTGGTGGTGTGGTGGGAGGTTGGGGTGGTGGGGCTTCCCATTGGAGTCCAATCTCTCTGTGACTTCCATTGGATCTTGACAGCTATTCTTTACATAGCTAAACATGAAGCCTCTGTAAGACATGGAGTCATTAAAGTCAAGTCACGATATATAACGAAAACGTGTCAACGTACCTTTGAGACATGTAAAGCCTGATATCGAACAGTGGAAGTTATATGCAGAACCGTGGAAGTTATATGCAGAACAGTGGAAGTTATATGCAGAAGAAAGGCGTTTGAAAAGCAATCAAAGAACAGTAAATCGGCCCTAGTCCTATCCTATACGATGTTACCCTACGCTCCATCTACTCCGTACCATTCCCTACACGACCCATCCCTCTTCTCTCCCCTACCATATCCTACCTTACTCTATATACACGTACCATTCCCTACACGACCACTCCCTCTTCTCTCCCCTATCATACCCTACCTTATTTACTCTGTATACTAGTACCATTCCCTACACGGCCCCAAGACCCCTCCCTCTTCTCTCCCCCACCATACCCTACCTTATTTACTCTGTATACTAGTACCATTCCCTACACGACCACTCCCTCTTCCTTCCCCACCATGCCCTACCTTATTTACTCTGTATACTAGTACCATTCCCTACACGACCACTCCCTCTTCTCTCCCCACCATACCCTATCTTATTTACTCTGTATATTAGTACCATTCCCTACACGACCACTCCCTCTTCCCTCCCCACCATGCCCTACCTTATTTACTCTGTATACTAGTACCATCCCTACACGACCCTCCCTCTTCTCTCCCCTACCATACCCTACTTCTTTTACTCTGTATACTAGTACCATTCCCTAAGAGAGGAAGTGTTGATTCTTATCGATGGCGGAGGGTATACAGTACTGGTTCTACCCAGGAAAGATGGGGCGGTCTGCCTCTACCACAAAAAGTCGACCGTCATATATGGCCCAAAAATGTGCTAAAACACCACTCAAACAAACAAACAAACAAAACCATTCCCTACAATACCCATACATGGTATTTCCTTCCCTACCCTTCCATTCACCTACCCTACCCTACCATTCACCTACCCTACCCTGCCATTCACCTACCCTACCCTGCCATTCACCTACCCTACCCTACCCTGCCATTCACCTACCATACCCTGCCATTCACCTACCCTACCCTGCCATTCACCTGCCCTACCCTACCCTGCCATTCACCTACCCTTCCCTACCCTGCCATTCACCTACCATACCCTGCCATTCACCTACCCTTCCTTACCCTGCCATTCACCTACCCTACCCTGCTATTCACCTTCCCTACCCTGCCATTCACCTACCCTTCCCTACCCTGCCATTCACCTACCCTTCCCTGCCCTGCCATTCACCCACCCTTCCCTACTCTACACTGATATTCACCTACCTTACCCCGTCATTCACCTACCCTACCCTACCCTGCCATTCACCTACCCTACCCTACCCTGCCATTTACCTACCCTTCCCTACCCTGCCGTTCACCTAACCTAGCCTACCCTGTCATTCACCTACCCTACCCTACCCTGCCATTCACCTACCCTACCCTACCCTGCTATTCACCTTCCCTACCCTGCCATTGACCTACCCTTCCCTACCTTGCCATTCACCTACCCTTCCCTGCCCTGTCATTCACCTACCCTTCCCAACTCTACACTGCTATTCACCTACCTTACCTTACCATGCCATTCACCTACCCTACCCTACCCTGCCCATTCACCTACCCTTCCCTACCCTGCCATTCACCTACCCTACCCTACCCTGCCATCCCTGCCATTCACCTACCATACCCTGCCATTCACCTACCCTGCCATTCACCTACCCTACCCTGCCCTATCCTACATACCTAAACAAATAATAAATAAGTAAATTTTTAAATAAGTAAGTATACTATAATATAGTTAATAATATAGTTATTGCTTTGAGCATGAATATTTTCATTAAATGCCTTAATTGTCTGGCAAATCCTGGTGAATAGCTCGGCCCTGTGTGAATTAGGGCGTCATCGCGAGAATGCGAGGCGAGAACGCGAGGTGAAATAATCGCGTTCACGCCTCGCGTTCTCGCGTTCTGGCTATACTGTATACAGGGCAAGATCACGAGACTGTGTCCAGTATAGGTTTTTTCTTCGTTAACTAGTCTGTCAAAAAAGTCAAAATTGGTAAGATGCAAAAACAATTTGTATTGAACTATTTATTGACTGTGCAGGATTCAGTCATGTAGAAAAAAAAGCAACGGAACGCCGCATTTAAAAAAAAAGAAAATCAAGGTTGCCGGGGAGGTGGGGTTGGGCAAGGGTTATATATCTGTTATGCTTTATTAGCAGAACAGCATAACTTACCCATCCATCCATCCCTACTCAATACCCACCCACAGGCCCTCCCATCACCTGGATCTGCGCTTGATCTTGAATGCGTTTGTGGGGGAAATGATGCATTGCGCAGATGAGACCTATCTATAGACTTTCAAAACTATTCATTCCGAGTTTCCTGCGTAGAAAATTTCCAATCAATACCGGATGTTTACATATTCAGTTTACTGTTTCTCCGCTTTAAACAACTCTTAGCCCCGAAACCGGTAAACATGTAGATTGTATACAGGTCAAAATGGGGTCAGTAGGATAGAGTGGTGGGAAGTTATGCATGTGTATGTTTGTTGTGTTTAATACTCTAGTAACCAATGAGCACTTTTAAAAAGCAGGTCAAGTGGAAAGTGTAAACCCGGCAAAATAACTGCGTGTCATTATATCACTAGGTTAGTTGTTGGTTTTTGAGATAACATACTTCATGATACTTCATCAGTTTAAACGTGTTCAGAATAAACTTTAATGGGTGTGTATAGATAAACTAACTTTGGCAAGTGCAGCGACGATAACTGTTACAGACTACAGTACGTATCACATTAGTTTTGTTTTGTGTGGATACATGAAGAACAATATCTAATGAGGAAATAATCTTAAGTAGGAAACTACCAATTGAGTTACTCGTATATTTCGAAACACTTGTTTGACAATAACATATATTTGCTGTATTATAACACAATAACCGTGAACGATATTGAGCATTATGATACGGAAAATGAAAACAACGAGTGGTAAAAGTAGCCAATCCGCAATGCATGCGGTATTTATGTGTATATAAAAAACAATAATACCGTAGCAGAGTTCTGGACTACTGATATTCACGCGATATGTTTTACATGTGAACAGTACAGTTGTATAAGTTATTACGTAGGCCTATCTGCAAACCTTGATCTATGTTTGTGTTATGTGTATTGCGCCAGATTCACATATTTCTTGGAACAAAATCATGCAGGGACAATTTCATAAATAAAATTTGTGTATTTTAAAGCATATTGGAAATAATCAGATATTAAGACAATTTGATTTGTTAATTTGTATTACTTTTTTTAAATGGATATACGCTTTCGTCAACTGAGGGGCGGTGAGAACAGCGAGTTCAGTAGATCCGTGCCAGCCTCAACCAGCTGCATTCAATTTCTAAATTGTCGTGATGTGGGTAGTTCCGAAAGTATCGCGTCAATCGGAAGTCGATCACCGAAGCTCGGAAGTTACCGACGAATCCCGAATGTTTCCGAATGTGACGTGTGTAACGTGATAACCAAAGACGTAACGAATTTAAAATGCCTTCATTCCTTTTGTTTGAAATGCATTGAACTGCAGGGCATAGTGAAGAATGGGTGTCCTGTTTGTAATAACCTGTATAACAGACGTGAAATGGCACAGTCGACGCAAGACAAATACAGTCCTGAAAAGGAAGCGTACACCAATCTGACGGATGATTTGTTATTTCATTTAGACGATACCCAAAATGATTCTCAGGATGAAAGTTTATACGATTCACTAGACAAAATGGAAAACCATATTTTGAAACACGTAGAAGCGAAATACAACAAATTAAGACAGGGTATAGATCAAATGGACGTTGAGGCAGAAATTGAAGTTCAGAAAATACATGAGCACGTTAAAAAGGTCAAGAAAATGATTGATAAAAAGGCTGAGACGATGATTAAAAATATTTATGAAAGTAAGATAAGACACGTCTCGGAATTTTCCAGACAGGAACAGTTTCTGAAAGAAAGACTTGAGCATATAAAGAAAACGATAAAACACTGCAGAGAAAAACTCGACAATCGTTTGCTTCCTAACGACAAAACATACCGTGAAATGCAGTTGCCGGTAACGGAGCTGATAAAACTGTCGGACCAACTCGCCGAAGAGAACGTACACATTCGGTATCACGTTAGACCAATCACAGAAGCTATTTTAGAGAGTATAAGCGGAAAGGTGGGCGTGAGAGTGTTCCTAGAGAAATCGCTACAGGTGGCATTGTTTAACAGTTTAGAGTTTCCTGGGGGTGTGCACAGTATATGCCCTATAGACGACAGGCGAGCCTGGGTCGGATACCAGCATTTTATTCAACTTTGCTCAAAAGACGGTAAACGAGGTCAGCAAGTGAATGTGGGAGAGGAAGTTCATG
Organism: Cyrtodaria siliqua; assembly: GCA_037043455.1. Lineage (NCBI taxonomy): Eukaryota > Metazoa > Mollusca > Bivalvia > Adapedonta > Hiatellidae > Cyrtodaria > Cyrtodaria siliqua. The sequence goes on along the minus strand of JAWPHD010000226.1, from coordinate 544,427 downwards.
ACTTGGCTCAGGATGCGAAAGGAAACATTTTAATTGCTTGCCAAACTCGAGTCAAGTGTTTGAATCCCGACAACGAACTGTTTACATTGTTCGCGTGTGAAACAATACCACAGGGAATTGCATGCAGGGCTGATGGGAAAATTGTCATCTGTTTGGGAAAGGATATTGTTATTTATAGTCCTACAGGTGACCTAGTTAGCAAACTTGAGTTCAACCTTAGTGAGATAAAAATGCCATTTAAAGTTGCAATTAACGCCAATGGTGACATGTGTGTTTCAGACTATCAGTCATCGGCCGGAGAGGTAGCCATATTTGACATTGATGGTGTATTTAAGTCAAAACTGCGCACAGACGGTATGGCTCCACGGGGAATCGCGTGTAATTCGCAAGGCATGATATACGTCGGAGACTTTAGAACGGACAGGGTAAATGTGTATTCAGCTCATGGGCATTTCCTTCAAACGGCGATACATGGTGACTGTAAGGGGTTATCGGGACCTCTCAGTGTGGCCATAGACAAATCGGGTGATATTTGGGTGGGTGATTGGAAGAGGAAAGTTCGGATTTATAATCAGCAGATTTCAGATATTTGTGAAGAACTGGAATAAGTAAACTGAATTGGATTTATAACACACGCTTCAAGCCATTATATGCGAGGTGGAAGAGTGGTTGATGTCAGTCCAAATAAAAAACATATCAAAAGTGCTTCAGTCGGAAGAGAGGTTGGTGTCAAACAAAATACAAATGAAAAAAACACTTATAAATAAAACGTGCTTCTGTTTCATATAAAATGTGCAAATGCCTTAAAAAGAGCTGAATATTACTTTCAGCTTAATTATTGTTTATGAAAATGGTCTTAACAACTTGACGAGTTTTTGTTATTTAATCATGCATATTCATTAATATGGTGTTAGCAGTTGTACATATCAATTAAATTAAATCAAATCTTCTTCGATAATAAACACTCCTGTGGAATATGTACGCAGCGAGCACAGGGTAGTGCATTATAATCAGATCACTATCATACAAGCGTATAATTTCGTACTTCAGCTATTGATGTAGACGCTAACTTTTAGTACGGTGGTCCCATTTACTTCGTAGCAACACAATTGCAGATAGGTTCTAAGTGCTTTAGTTGTAAGTAGCCGAAATTGTGTTAGCACATGCATATTGATATGACTTTCACATTACCCATACAGCATTGGCAATTGTTATTCAAACATTTGATACTTTGATGATTTTATACATTATTTTTACACATTATGACACTAAATAAAATGGAATAACTTGATACAAATAACACAATTTACGAAACTGAAAAGATAAGAATGAGTATCTATCGTGTTTTAATTTAATAATTCCAAGTATAATTTTTATGTTTGAAATTGTTGGGAGTTCATGATAAGCCACACAAAATAAACACCATTAATGTTTGTTTAAACATGTATTGACCTAACCTTTCGTACTATGCTCTAACCTGTTTTCGCAATGTACAGATTACACAGGAGTGATGAAGAAATCTGTATTGTAGTCGTAAAGCATCATATGAATTAATATTAATGATGTATTAAATAAAAACTAGCCGGTAGTTCGTCGGGTTTTCCAGACTAAACTTTTTGATTAACAAAACGTTAATTACATCTGACGGATCATTGGGCATAGTTTAGTGCATATACCCACTGAATATGTAACTGAAACACATTATGATGGTTTTATTTATGGTAGGATTGATATCCATATTTCCTCCACGGCGCCTCCATTGCCATGTTTGTGCCCGCACCACGTAATGGAGGGGGCGTATGTGCTGTCCTTGTCCGTCCATCGTACGCCATTTTTGTTTTTCATAAATCTGTATTATTTACAATCAAAAAAAAATCAGCGATCATAAATTATTACTATATTAAATTAGAGTAACACTTAACAAATGCACTGAAAAAAATACGTAAGCGAGTACCGTTTACAATATATGTTAGCAAAAGTTGTTGAGAGAAAGACTTGTCCATATATGCGTGCGACTTATAATTTAATAAAATAAACCAGCATGAAAGGTACAAGTGTTGTAAAGCTAAATAAAACGCATGTAAGTGACAAAATGCATTCAAAATTATTATTATTATTTAATTTTTCCTCCCTTTAAAACTACTTCTCAACATAAAACATGGTTACATTTATTTCATCCTCCATCAAAGCACCTGAGCAACATAAACATGGTTACATTTATTTCATCCTCCATCAAAGCACCTGAGCAACATAAACATGGTTACATTTATTTCATCCTCCATCAAAGCACCTGAGCAACAAAAACATGCTGAAACGAGAAGAAGATTAATATTGTGCTTAAACAAAATATCCTGACAGTGTGATGAAAATGACTTCGATAACAGAGCCTTTGCGTCCATTGTAAACCCAGATCAGCCTGCGAACTCGTAGGCTGATCAGGGTTTACAATGTCCGGCAATGGTGACGATAGATTGCCGTGTAATAAAATAGATGTATAAAGATATTTTTTTATTTTTCACATTTTGCTTGCTTAATATTGTTGTAGTATTACTGCTGTTCGTTTATGTTATTATTCTGTTATTAAGTAATACAACTTTCCGCATGTATTTTTTTATTATTATTATTTATTATTATTATTTGTTTGTTTGTTTGGCGTTTACCATCATTTTTCAGAGCATTTTAGGCTATGTATGAAGATCGATTTTTTATGGCTAGTTTATATAAAAAAAAATCAAAATGGGGTATGGTCAAGTGACATTTTCAACCAAATGCATATACTTCATGACGAAATTGTTCCTTTTTGAACAATGGTGTACTTGGATGATGTGATCAAATTGCGTATTACAAATGATGTCTCGTCTGCCATCGCTGAATAAATGGACCATTCTGTGGATCAATTTATTTCACATAAAAACAAAACAACTTTGAGTAAAATTGTACCAAACATTTCGGATATAAAGGACACAAGTTCTGCCATATATTTAAAGTATTCTTTCTGATATTATGTTCTCATCAATAGTGTTGAATTACTGGCATTTTCTATATGGTTGGCATTACTCATGCCTAAAATATGCATTTGACTGACAATTTCACTTGGCCATATCCCAACCATTTTGGATATTTTTTTCAAAAATGGCCGACCAATAGTCAAACAAACAGACAAAACACAATTATAGTACTTATGTTAAAATTTGATAAAGTTTGGTTTTAAAATTATTCCCTAGTACTTTTTCAAACGTATCCGTGTTTATTTATGAGAAATAAATAACAATATAACATATATTCAGCCTATAACTCTACCCATTTAAGTACTGCCATTTATATTTTTAATACAAACTAGAAAAGTGGGGGGCAATGGAGGTAATTGCAAACATTTCCGGTATGCGGTACTTGTATGTTTAAATAGAGCTGTATAACAGTCAGTCTTGATCATTTTCGACGCTTGATTGTAAATGCAAACGTCTTGACCATTTGTGCAGAAAAAAAAAGAAACCTTAAACACGTGTCTGTATTTTTTTTATTTCTTATGATAGTATTTTTGACCATCCATATTGCGTACATCGATATAATTATGTAGTTTCACTCTTTGGTTATTTATTGATTTATCTGTATCAGCCTATCAAAACCGATACCAGAATCTCGGTAAAATGGCTGCTGCGTCAAACTTTTCTTTAGAGTCTTGAAAACAAGCAAACGTCGCAGATGATCTAGACTATATACTGATATACAACAGTTTACTAAACACTCAAATGTTAATACAGTTATCAAGAGAAAGGTGTTGTATGATGTTTAAATTGAATGAAAACTATGTGTATAAAATGGAGTGTTTACTATAGAATTTACAACGACTCTGCAGTTCTGCAGGTGAGAATGTTCTAGGCCCATTTTTCATATTTGTATCTAGATGTAAATGAAGAGTTGGCCTGGACTGTTCATTCCTGTTGGTGCCAGGTTTTGTGTTGGTACGCCGTAAAACTCTATTCAACAACTGTGTTAACACCCCTCGTACATAAAGTTACCCTCAAACAACCGTTTTTGTTTGCAAATTGCATAATTGTTTGCATGACTGCGTATTTCTATGAGGCGCCATATTGCTTTTTAATATAGAAGCACTTTATTTCAAAATCAGTAAGCCATAGGCCCATGTTATGCATATACATTTTAACAGACGTAGCAAGATCCGTACATATATGTATTAACAAATATCAGATGCAAAAATAAACACAGTTATACTGTTTACTTCTTTTTAGAGAACACACACAGAAAACAAAAATAGACACAAACACATGAACACGTCAGAATTTCCATTTAAAATTTCACGGAGAATGTGACTAAACATATATATATGGTTGATGTGTTATACTTAATCGTACACATAAGCACATACACATACGTTTCAAACACAATCAATAAAAAATAAAAATATTGCTCTATTTGCATTTTCCAGCGTGACAAAACAACCACACACAAATATACATGACTATGTGAAAATAAAATATTACAATATTAAAATAACACAAAACATTACAATTGAGAAGGAGAAAATGAGAAAATGAGACATGGAATTACAATTACATCAAATCAATTCATTAGAGCTTTCCTCATTTCAAATGCTATAAAATATACACACTTCAAATTTTTAATTTCTTTTTCATTTTTGCTGTAAAAAAGTTCTTTTAATTTGAACTAAAAAAGTTCTTTTAATTTGAACATGCTCGGTCGATTCCAAAAATATTATTTAATATATATTTAATACAATATCACTCATTCGAATAGGTGATATCACTGATCCAAACTTAAATGAGTGATATTACCTATTCGAATCAGTGATATCATCTATTCGAATCAGTGATATCACTGATTCGAATAGGTGATATCACTGATTCAAAACGAAAGGGTGATATCAAATATTGAATGGGAATAGGTGACTCTTTAAAAACGAATGGGTGATATCACTGATTCAAAAAGGTGTTATCACCTATTCATTTTGAATCAGTGATATCATCTATTCGAATCAGTGATATCACCTATTATTATCAGGGAGAACGTTATACATCCCTTTTATTATATATACTGAGGAAAAATAAAAAATTACCCCTTTTTCTTTCCCTTAATATATAGACAGGAAATAATAAATGGCGTATATAGAATAATTAGATCGACCACCACCAATAGTACAAACAAAGTATTTTTTTGAAAAGTTCACAATGGAGTTGCATTTTGGTAAAAACACATAAAATCTACAAACATTACCTCATTTTCGCTTTAGAAAAAAAATCACAAACACAACACTGGTTGTTTATGTAGCAGCTTTTCATTATCAAAATTAAGTCATCAAATCACCTCACAGCATCCATAAAAGAGTATTGCTTGGCACAATTTGAAACTGTTTAAAGGAATATTTAGTACTCAATGAAGTGTGCTTATAAACATCAAACATTTTTTTAATTAAAGCGCCGTTCAAACTGTCCTACACCCTCACAAACTGGCCTATGGGAATACTGTATAGTATTGCCAACGGTTAGTTGTAATAATTAAATAATAACTGTCCACTTTGTTTCTCAGTATAATTGATGAAGGGTGGGTTTATACACACACCCTCCCCCTCCCCCCCCCCCCCCCCCCCCCCACACACACACCTACAGGATTGGATCAGGTATACATTTTTCTTCGTTTCTGCAATATTGGTTTACCAAAATATGCCCTACTGACTTGGAAATCCGTCAACAATTACAAAAAAATCCCAGACAAGAAGGAGGTCTGCATATTTACGATTATGTCACGCGACACTCACGCGACAGTTACGGAGTGCTTTGAATCTATTTTAAATTTCCCGTTGTTCTCGTAGTTCGTTTACATTTACAGGTCAAGGTCACATTTTATGAATTGTAATGAAATAAAAGAATATTGACAGTGTTGTAAGATATGTATTAAACATTCAGCTTTTATGAAAAATTATAGTTTATGTACAGTATAGCTGCATTTATAGCATGCGTGTAAGCGAAACATGACAATGCACTCCGTAACTGTCTGTTTAAACTAGAATTGCGAGTCAGTAGTTCTCTTTCGGGTGAATAGTTCTCTTGCCGAGACAAACGTATCTTCCAGATCATTCAAGGGCTTTGTTACCAATGTCAATTATTTACCATAAGCGCTCAATGACATAATAAAATTAACAATTGAATTCCAACTAACTTGGTTTTCTTTACTAAGTATTCAATAACGGTTGGTGTGTAATGTTTGTCAACCTAATTATTTTGAGTTTTATAAGCTAAAAGTTACAGACAGTGTCCCTTTGACTTTGTTCAAGTTTACCAAGTAATATGTCTCTGATAAATATGATAAAAAATATGTTATTTTGTTTATTCATATTGTTAAAGAAAACATTGTTTCATATTAAAAATAAATTAATTATATTGACACATTTTGTTACTTTTTTCCCTATGATTCAATATAATAAAACAACTATCTACTACTGTTTCTGTCAACGGTTAAAACTATTCATCACTGACCTCAACAGAAGTAGATTGTTGTATAATATGTGAGGTATGTGATAAATAGAATCTAACATTCGTTCTCATTAATTATTGAATTTATTAAACTCGTTAGCAAAAATGATATAATGCTCGGCAAGAGCATCGTTTAATAAATTCAATAATGAATGAGTACTCATGTAAGATCCTCTATTTATAGATATCTTAAAATGAATTATGGATATCTATAATTCAGCTGAAATACAGATATATTTAAGTTGAATTATAGATATCCATAATTCGAATACAGTCCTATGCATTACTGTATGGAAACAGCTCTCAGTGAGCCAGTTCTTATCTAAAGGAAATTTCACTGATTAGCTATAATAGCAATAAAACCATTAATCTTTGAGGGGGTTTGCAAGCGTCTAAAACACCATCTAATATATGTTATATTTACAAACTCTAACAATGATGATACTAATTCGAATGGCGTTTTAAATAGTCTATAGCTGGTTTTATATTCAACATATATTTGATAAATCGAGTATACATTGTATGTGAACAAGTAAACATTCAAGTTCAAAATGTTAATTATAATTCAATAAAAAAAATGGAACAATTATAAGCATTTCTTTAATACATATAAAAACAAAAACAGTTTCTTGTGAAAACAATGAACTGAACTTATTTATAATGATATTTACCATTATTTGGACTTGATATAAAATTCTAAATCTTGATCCAAATTGTTCTTATCTATTTGTGATCATGCAGTGTTATCTGATCTGCTGTGCTCAGCTTGATTATGACCCTCTAATAGGTTACAGGTCATTAACACATTTGTGACACACTCTCCCTTTAGATAAGCATTGGCTCACTTGAGAGCCGTTTCCATAGCACTGAATAGAAGATATCTATAAATCGATTTAGAGATATCTTTAAATGAATTAAAGATATCCATAATTAGAATTTAAGATATCAATAAATAATTAATGATCTGTAAATAAAATAAGATATCTTATATTCGAATTATAGATATCTTTAATTCAATTACGGATATCTATAAATAGTGAATAAATAGTAAAACGGGGCCCCATAGTAATCAGTTGTTTCAGCCTTCTTTTTCCAAAAGGAAGGGTCTAATGTAGCCATGTACCATCTAATGTAACCATCCATCTAATGTAGCCATCTAATGTAGCCTAGTACCATCTAATATAGCCAATGTAGCCGCCATGTACCATCTAAAGTAGCCATCTAATGTATGTACCATCTAATGTAGCCATCCATCTAATGTAGCCTAGTACCATCTAATGTAGCCAATGTAGCCGCCATGTACCATCTAATGTAGCCATGTACCATCTAATGTAGCCATGTACCATCTAAGGCATGTGCCATCTAATGTAGCCATGTACAGTGTAGCCATGTATCATCTAATGTAGCCATGTACCATCTAATGTAGTCATGTACCAGCTAGTGTAGCCATGTACCATCTAGTGTTGTCATGTACCATCAAGTGTAGCCAAGTACCATCTAATGTAGCCATGTACCATCTATTGTAGCCATGTACCATCTAAGCCATGTACCATCTAATGTAGCCATGTACCATCTAATGTAGCCATGTACAGTGTAGCCATGTATCATCTAATGTAGCCATGTACCATCTAATGTAGTCATGTACCATCTAGTGTAGCCATGTACCATATAATGTAGCCATGTACAATGTAGCAATGTACCATCTAATGTAGCCATGTACCATCTAATGTTGTCATGTACCATCTAATGTAGCCATGTACCATCTAATGTAGCCGTGTACATATAGTGTAGCCATGTACCATCTAATGTTGTCATGTACCATCTAATGTAGCCATGTACCATCTAATGTAGCCATGTACAGTGTAGCCATGTATCATCTAATGTAGCCATGTACCATCTAATGTAGTCATGTACCATCTAGTGTAGCCATGTACCATCTAATGTTGTCATGTACCATATAATGTAGCCATGTACAATGTAGCCATGTACCATCTAATGTAGCCATGTACCATCTAATGTAGCCATGTACCATCTAATGTTGTCATGTACCGTCTAATGTTGTCATGTACCATCTAATGTAGCCATGTGCCATCTAATGTAGCCATGTACCATCTAATGTAGCCATGTACCATCTAATGTTGCCATGTACCATCTAGTGTAGCCATGTACCATCTAATGTAGCCATGTACCATCTAATGTAGCCATGTACCATCTAATGTTGTCATGTACCATCTAGTGTAGCCATGTACCATATAATGTAGCCATGTACAATGTAGCCATGTACCATCTAATGTAGCCATGTACCATCTAATGTTGTCATGTACCATCTAATGTAGCCATGTACAGTGTAGCCATGTATCATCTAATGTAGCCATGTACCATATAATGTAGTCATGTACCATCTAGTGTAGCCATGTACCATATAATGTAGCCATGTACAATGTAGCCATGTACCATCTAATGTAGCCATGTACCATCTAATGTTGTCATGTACCATCTAATGTAGCCATGTACCATCTAATGTAGCCGTGTACCATCTAGTGTAGCCATGTACCATCTAATGTAGCCATGTACCATATAATGTAGCCATGTACCATCTAGTGTAGCCATGTACCATCTAATGTAGCCATGTACCATCTAATGTTGTCATGTACCATCTAATGTAGCCATGTACCATTCGATTAACAGCAGCATATTATACATACAATATATAGCGGAAATTACCAAGTTGTTTAATTTTTACTTTAGTATAAACATGGAACAACACTATCGCGTATGTTCGCCTTTTAGTTCTATGGCAAGCCGTATGCACAAACAAGGTGAGCACTTAGTTTATCAGGGTTCTCAGCGAGAACCTAGGTTACTTCTCTCAAGTGAGAACCTAGGTTACCGCTCTCAAGTGAGAACCTAGGTTACCGTTCTCAAGTGAGAACCTAGGTTACAAGTGAGAACTAAAGTTCTGTGATGATTGTTGAAACGGCATGCCATATAGTTCAGTATTTGAACGTTGCTACATCTATGACTGACTGTCGTGTTGAGGAATGGCACGAACGATAACGCTACGTCACGTGACGGGACTAGTTCGCATGAAGTTGTACACCGAAGCATCAGAGAGAGCAATTAACTTCATTACTGTGTAGTTGTTCATCAATCAGTAATAAAACTGTAATTGATCGATGTTGACTTCTTATAAAATACCACCGCGGAGATTATGATGTGCAGTAATGACATGTTTATCGACTCTCTTGTCTTGAACTTTTAAAGGTGTAACGCGCCCATTGATTTTTGCATTGAGTTGTGTGTGAATTAAAATATAAATGCCATGTTGTCGTTCATATCTAGGCCCAAATTAAAAATGAATAACTTACATTCTTCATCACAAATGACACATATACTGCCAAGAAATCCACAGAAAAATGGTGGTCATGTATCTTCTAAGAAAGAACATGTCTCAAAAATTAATAATTAAAAACTCACAATTTTAACATGACACTGCTTAAAAAATGTAACAAATAGATCAACAATGTGATATAAACCAAATATGGCACTTTAAATTAGTGAAAATGCCTTTTTAACAAAAAGAAATAAGATAATTATTTACTGACCGCCATTATTCTTCCTGTGATGCAGTGGGTGTGCTACACCTAAAGGTACCTACCCCAGGCGGACACTTCCCGTGATGCAGTGGGTGTGCTACACCTAAAGGTACACACCTACCCCAGGCGGACACTTCCTGTGATGCAATGGGTGTGCTACACCTAAAGGTACCTACCCCAGGCGGACACTTCCTGTGATGCAGTGGGTGTGCTACACCTAAAGGTACCTACCCAGGCGGATACTTCCCGTGATGCAGTGGATGTGCTACACCTAAAGGTACACACCTACCCCAGGCGGACACTTCCTGTGATGCAATGGGTGTGCTACACCTAAAGGTACCTACCCCAGGCGGACACTTCCTGTGATGCAATGGGTGTGCTACACCTAAAGGTACCTACCACAGGCGGACACTTCCTGTGATGCAATGGGTGTGCTACACCTAAAGGTACCTACCCCAGGCGGACACTTCCTGTGATGCAATGGGTGTGCTACACCTAAAGGTACCTACCCCAGGCGGACACTTCCTGTGATGCAATGGGTGTGCTACACCTAAAGGTACACACCTACCCCAGGCGGACACTTCCTGTGATGCAGTGGGTGTGCTACACCTAAAGGTACCTACCCGAGGCGGACACTTCCTGTGATGCAGTGGGTGTGCTACACCTGAAGGTACACGCCTACCCCAGGCGGACACTTCCTGTGATGCAATGGGTGTGCTACACCTGAAGGTACATACCTACCACAGGCGGACACCTCCTGTGATGCAGTGGGTGTGCTACACCTAAAGGTACACACCTACCACAGGCGGACACTTCCTGTGATGCAATGGGTGTGCTACACCTAAAGGTACCTACCACAGGCGGACACTTCCTGTGATGCAGTGGGTGTGCTACACCTGAAGGTACACGCCTACCCCAGGCGGACACTTCCTGTGATGCAATGGGTGTGCTACACCTGAAGGTACATACCTACCACAGGCGGACACATCCTGTGATGCAGTGGGTGTGCTACACCTAAAGGTACACACCTACCACAGGCGGACACTTTCTGTGATGCAATGGGTGTGCTACACCTAAAGGTACCTACCACAGGCGGACACTTCCTGTGATGCAGTGGGTGTGCTACACCTAAAGGTACACACCTACCACAGGCGGACACTTCATGTGATGCAGATGGTGTGCTACACCTAAAGGTACACACCTAACACAGGCTTCCTGTGACGCAGTTGGTGTGCTACACCTAAAGGTACACACCTACCGCAGGCTTCCTGTGATGCAGTGGGTGTGCTACACGTAAAGGTACACACCTACCACAGGCTTCCTGTGATGCAGTGGGTGTGCTACACGTAAGGGTACACACCTACCACAGGCTTCCTGTGATGCAGTGGGTGTGCTACACGTAAAGTTACACACCTACCACAGGCTTCCTGTGATGCAGTGGGTGTGCTACACATAAAGGTACACACCTACCCCAGGCGGACACTTCCTGTGATGCAGTGGGTGTGCTACATCTAAAGGTACACACCTGCCACAGGCTTTCTGTGACGCAGTGGGTGTGCTACACCTAAAGGTACACACCTACCACAGGCTTCCTTTGACGCAGTTGGTGTGCTACACCTAAAGGTACACACCTACCACAGGTGGACACTTCCTGTGATGCAATGGGTGTGCTACACCTAAAGGTACACACCTACCACAGGCTTCCTGTGACGCAGTGGGTGTGCTACACCTAAAGGTACACACCTACCACAGGCTTCCTGTGACGCAGTGGGTGTGCTACACCTAAAGGTACACACCTACCACAGGCGGACACTTCCTGTGATGCAATGGGTGTGCTACACCTAAAGGTACACACCTACCACAGGCGGACACTTCCCGTGATGCAATGGGTGTGCTACACCTAAAGGTACACACCTACCACAGGCGGACACTTCCCGTGATGCAGTGGGTGTGCTACACCTAAAGGTACACACCTACCACAGGCGGACACTTCCCGTGATGCTGTGGGTGTGCTACACCTAAAGGCGCACACCTACCACAGGCGGACACTTCCCGTGATGCAATGGGTGTGCTACACCTAAAGGTACACACCTACCACAGGCGGACACTTCCCGTGATGCAATGGGTGTGCTACACCTAAAGGTACACACGACAATCTTGAAGTATTTATTAAGCATAAACATTTAGTACCTGTATTTACCTAGTACCTGTATTTACCTAGTATCATTTAGTACCTGTATTTACCTAGTATCATTTAGTACCTGTATTTACCTAGTTATCATTTAGTACCTGTATTTACCTAGTATCATTTAGTACCTGTATTTACCTAGTATCATTTAGTACCTGTATTTACCTAGTATCATTTAGTACCTGTATTTACCTAGTATCATTTCGACTTTAGAACTGCTTGCATATAATTAAATAATAGGTGCTACAATTAGGAGTTTTCAATTTGTCTTCGTTATTTAGGTTTAAATACATTAGTAATGCATTATATATATAAAACAAGTTAGCACCAACAGTGGTGCGAACGCTGGATTCCGACATTTTAACTGACAAATCTAAATAAAAACGGGGATAATTCAGGTAAAATACATGATACAGTTAAGGTTCTTGTCAAATGACAATGAACATAAGTTTCAAAGCTTTCCGACATTTTTGTTTTTGAGAAATGAGGAAAAACAAAGCAAAATCTGTAACCAAAACGTCAAAACGCGTAGACAGATGGCCGGACGGACAGACGGAAATTGTCAGACTATAAATCCGGGTTTGCTACGCAATCCTGCTAAAACGTTATATACAAAAACAATTCGCTTAGAACAATATAAACAGTATACTAATGATTTGCGGATATGCAAGATGTGTAGAAAAACTAACGAGACGCTACGAGTTGAACTACTCGAGGTGCCTTGTGTCTCTTTAAGAATTGTTATAGGGACCTGGGCGTGTGTTTTCTTTGCTTATTTAACCTTATTTATGACAATCCTGCAAACACGTAATGTTTGCATCCTTCAAACACATAATGTTTGCTGTTGGTTGCAGATCCTACTATCTTTCAAAGCAAATTTAATGAAATTAAATCGAAATACAGTAACTTTCAACATATATACATAGATGGTCCTAAAGATGGAGACAAGGTAGCTGCAGCAGCTTTGTTCACAAACATAGCATAAAGAGCCGCCTGCCTGACAAGGCCTCTATCTTCTCAGCTGAACTTAAGACAATTGAACTTGCCTTAAGTTTTATTCAGGAATCTGATGATGATCATTTCGTAATCTTTTCCGATTCCCTTTCATCACTTAAAGCACTGGGTAATATGAAACATGATAATCCAGCTGTGCTTCAACTTTTAGAAAAGTACAATTCTCTTATAGTTGATAATGTTATTATTTTCTGCATGTAGGAATACGTGGTAATGATAGAGCTGATAGTGCTGCTAAGGCAGCATTAGGTTTACATATATCTAATACCAAATTACCTTAAGCTTATACTGATTTTAAAAGTTGTATCAACACATATATTCGTAACTCTTGGCAAGCCGCTTGGGACTTGTCGGTGAACAATAAACTCCATTCCATTAAACCGTTACTCGGAGAATGGCGTCTTTCTAGTAGACCCATTCGTCGAGAGGAAGTTGTCCTAGCCAGGGTCTGGATAGGGCATACACGCTGTACTCATTCATATTTATTACAAGGTGAGCAGTTGCCAGAATGTATACCTTGTTTTGCACCGTCAACGGTCAAACATATCTTGTTGGAATGTGTAGACTTTGATCCTATGCGACAAATATACTACACAGTTAATACTTTGAAAGACTTATTTGATACTATAGATTTTAGTCTTGTTTTAGATTTCCTTAAAGAAATCAGACTTTATAAATCAATATAATATTTTTCTATATATATTAACTTGTTTACAAGCCCGTTGACGGGCATTTGTTGATTTACATATATACATAGTTTATATTGCTATCATATCATCCCTTATTTGTAGATAGTTTTATCTTTATACGTTTACATTATTTTTAATGACTACTTCATTATTTCATGATTCATCGGTTTTTGCACCCACAATATGACCTATTTATGTATCACACCATTATACCACAATAGCCTAAATACACACTATGCATCGTGTAATACACGAGGATAGACACAGCATATGTTAGTTATTGTGCTAAAGCTCGTGCATTATCTCCCCGTACACGTGCAAAACTCATGCTCTATTAAATACTTCATTCATTGTTGGTTGCGTGCCACTAAATACTTCGCTCTTGGCTGCGTAGGGGAGACCGGGCCACTATGGGACAAAATCACATTTTGCTATTCCTACCACAGAAGTTTGAAGACAGCGGAAGTAAAATGCAACTTAAGTATAGCATAATATGTGCTTAACATTTTTGTTATATTAAGTATTACCATACCATTAATGGTTTGAAAGATACACGCAAGGTCTGTAAATTGTCCCATAGGTCAGTAGTTGGACACCATGGGACAAACTATTTTATTTGACGTGAAATCGTTTAATAACAAATCAAAACAGAGTAAAACTATAGGACAAACTATTTAAGTCAACGTGAAACTGTTAGTAAACAAAGCAAATCAGAACAGGACAAGTTTAACTTTGACTACACAGTCACAGTGCGCACAAACACGAGTTTTGTGGTCATTCATAGAACTTCTGATTAATGATCTTAATACAGTGTGACTAAGTCAACTAAAAATAACCAGTTAAGTCGACGTGAAACTGTTTTGCAGCCCGTGCTGTACCGCCTGCAGAAGTTGGTGAGATTATGTCCTCAGACTCTATATCATCAACATCTTCCTTTTCGGGATAGGTAAATTGTGATACTTTTTTCTTTTGTGAGTTGGCGTTTTAAGAATGTTATCTCATAAGTCATGTGTCTCATAGTTGGAGGTATTTGCCTACATAATATTTCGTGCCTTTCTTTGTGTTGTACTTGACAACGACAAAATCTCCAACATTTAAATCTTCCGGTATGATATTATATTACATTCATCAACACAATTGTCATCTATATCGACATCCAAATCCGAATCTGACAAAAAAAAATTCGATTAAATTGTTCCTATGCCCAGTCTCAGTTTCGGACTCACTGTCTGAACTCTCTACAATTTTGTTTCATTTGTCTTCTGAATTTTGGCTTTACAGTCAATACTTTTCTTGGCGCGTTTCTTGGGCTTTATTTTCGCGCAGCTGTGTCTGTAATGATCAGAGTTTTCTTTTTCTTTCTGTTAGATGTCACTTTTCGGGGTCCAGCCTTTGGACATGGGCGAATTTCGCTCGGTGGAATGTGCTGTGTCGAGGTCGATGTACTGGGTGTTTGCGACTGATCCTTGGGTGTCACATCAGATACCTGCATAAGAAAAACATATGAATATTATACATAATTGCGTACTGTTTCTAGTAATTGCCCTGAAAGTTTGTTTATCTGATAATTTTTTGTATTGAATGTTGATTCTTCTTTTTCGGCGGAGGCGATATTAATTTGGCGTTATCCGTCCATCCACCCGTCCGTCCGGAGCCATATCTTCATAACTGCAGGTTGGATTTTCATCACACTTGGTAATAATGTTTAACCTGATAGTGGGATGACACGCGGCTATTTTTTCCCAGAATCGTCCCAGAAACGCCGGAGTTATTGCCCTTTAGTTGATAAAAATTGCTTAATTCCGACCGTCCACAGTCATATCTTGATAACCGCTTGTTGATTTTTTATTAAACTTCATTGTAATGTTTATCCCAATATTGGGATGTGACGCGGCAAATTTATTTCGGAATCGTCTAAGAAGCGCCGGAGTTACTGCCCTTTAATTGCTTAATTCTGTCCGCCCACAGCCATATCTCGATAACCGCTTGTTTGATTTTCATTAAACTTGATTATAATGTTTATCCCGATAGCTGGATGTGACGCGGCAAACGTCCTAGTAAATGGCCCATTGAATTATTCATTTCTTGGGTTCAAATCTTCAAATCTCACTGGAGGCATTTTTTTTTTTTTTTTTTTTTTTTTTAATTATTTCCTTTTTTTCATGGGTTCATTTTTTATCAAAAAAATAAAAATAATTAAATGTTATAATTTTTTTCTCATAAGAAACCTTGGTTCATGGGTTCATTATGTGTTTACTTGGGAGCTTAGGGGGCAATTGTTGGATCAGTTTTACATAAGAGTTTCTTTTATTTTTTTATATTATTTTATTTATCTTTTTGTTTCTTTTTTGAATTTTTTTATTTGCTTTTTTATTTTAATTTATTTGGTTGTTTTTGTTGTTGTTGTTTTCTCATAAGAAACCTTGGTTCATGGGTTCATTTTTTCTTTAACTGGGAGCTTAGAGGGCCTTGCTGGATCAGTTTTACATAGAGTTAATTTTTTTTATTTTTTTTTTTATTTATCTTTTTTATTTTTTTTTTACTTATTTTTTACTATTATTATTATTATTTTTTAATAAATTTTTTTCTCATAAGAAACCTTGGTTCATGGGTTCATTTTTTCTTTAATGGGGAGCTTAGAGGCTCTTGTTGGCTCAGTTTTACATAGAGTTATAGGGAAGAACTTCCAAAATCTTCTCTGAATCTACAAGAGATAATGGTTTAATCCTTTTTATTTATTATCAGCTTATGGATTTGCTACCAGTTTTGTTTAAATGGTGACCCTGGTGTCAAAGTTGGCCCCGCCCAGGGGCTCGCAGTTTTACATAGAATTATATATCGGGAAAAACGTTAAATATCTTCTTCTCTGAAACTACAAGAGTCAAAGGTTTAATATTTTGTATTTACACTCAGCATAAGTTCCTATACCAAGTTTGTTTGAATGGTGACTCTGAGTTCAAATTTGGCCCCACCCCAGGGGTCACGTGTTTTACATAGACTTATATAGGGAAAAAATTAAAATCTTCTTCTCTGAAACTGCAAGAGCCAACTGTTTAATATTTTGTATTTACACCCAGCTTATGGTTCTCAACCAAGTTTGTTCAAATTGTGACACTGAGGTCAAATTTGGCACATTAGTAATGAAATGAAGTAATCAGATTAATAAATATCACATGGCCAGGTAATTAAAAAGTAATCATTGATATACAATTCTACATTTCTTGTATATTACATTTATTACTATATTATACACATCTGCTAATATTACACCTAGTCCAGACATTTAGTCCCACTATAAAAGTCAATGCCATAAAATGGTACATCTTTTTTATGCCCTCAAAGGGTGGTATATAGTAGTCGCACTGTCCGTCCGTCCGTCCGTCAGTCCATTCGTTCGTTCGCCCGTACAATCGTGTCCGGTTAATAACTCTGACAATAATGGACGGATTTTCAAATAACTTGGCACAATTTCTCACCACAACAAGTCGACGTGTCGCGCACAGAATCCAGGTCCGTGGCTCCAAGGTCAAGGTCAAATCGTGTCCGGTCAATAACTCTGGCATTCCTGGACGGATTTTAAAATAAATTGGCACAAATGCTTATCACAACAAGACGACGTGTCGCGCAAAAAATCCAGGTCCATGGCTCTAAGGTCAAGGTTACACTTAGAGGTCAAAGGTCAAATCGTGTCCGATAAATAACTCTGGCATTCCTTGATGGATTTTGAAATAACTTGGCACAAGTGCTCACCAAAACATCATGATGTGTCGGGCACAAAATCAAGGTCAGTGACTCCAAGGTCAAGTTCACACTTACAGGTCAAAGGTCACTTCGGGGGCATTTGTCACTTACAGTGACATTTCTTGTTTCAAATCTACTATGGTGATGAATTTCAAAAATACCTATATCTAGTAGATATTCGAATTTATGAAGGCTCAATGTCATGATTTATACTAATTAAAAAAAATCCGAACGAACACATTACTTCCACTCGAGGATAATACATCATTCGGTGGGGGATATCAATTCATCGAATTTGCTTGTTGATATTAACTACTGAATGGCTGGACCATAACTTTGTTAATCTTTTCAGGAATGTTTATTTACATAAACAGTCCTGATCTTTTCTTCTTCCGAATTATATTTTTGCAAAATGTGTATTATTTTATTTTTGTCTGGTAGATGCATTCTATCTTAGTAATATTTGATAATTTGTCACAAAATACCTGATGTTCAGAAATACTAGATTCAACCTGGTTGGCAACAATCATAGGCTGGGTCTCTGCTACATGTACCGACTGGAATGATATACATATATATACACATAGTTTTATATTTATTAATTGAGTTTTATTTCACATGTAGTTACTTGGTAAACTTGCTTATTGAATACTGAGGTTTAATTAAATAATAGTTTAATTTTAATACAAATCTTACATATGAAATAACCTGATTATTTTAGAGGTTTATATTATAAAAATCGAAACATTATTTGAAATAGCGTCAGAAGCATCATGATCAGTCACGTCATTCATGGACTGTTCCTCTAGCATAAACTGGGTGGCCTGATGAGTCTCTGGCATGGACTGGTCAGCTTGGATTTCTCATATGGACTGTGGAGCTGTCTTACCCTCTAACATGGACTGTGTCTCTGGCATGGACTGGTCAGCTGGACTGTGGAGCTTCTGTTGTCTTACCCTCTAACATGGACTGTGCCTCTGGCATGGACTGGATATGGACTGTGGAGCTTCTGCTGTCTTGCCCTCTAACATGGACTGTGCCTCTGGCATGGACTGGATATGGACTGTGGAGCTTCTGCTGTCTTACCCTCTAACATGGACTGTGCCTCTGGCATGGACTGGTCAGCTTGGATTTCTGATATGGACTGTGGAGCTTATGCTGTCTTACCCTCTAACATGGACTGTGCTTCTGGCATGGACTGGTCAGCTTCGATTTCTGATATGGACTGTGGAGCTTCTGCTGTCTTACCCTCTAACATGGACTGTGCCTCTGGCATGGACTGGTCATCTTTGATTTCTGATATGGACTGTGGAGCTTCTGCTGTCTTACTCTCTAACATGGACTATGCCTCTGGCATGGACTGGTCAGCTTGGATTTCTGATATGGACTGTGGAGCTTCTGCTGTCTTACTCTCTAACATAGACTGTGCTTCTGGTATGGACTGAAGTAATATAAAAGGACACATTTTATTCATAGTGTTGAAATTACATTTTTATTGGATTTTATCATAAGATATGCGGCGACCAATTGCTGTTTACAAAGTGAACTAATTTTAGACCCGGCGAGATCCATTTTCAAAACTAATTGAGAAGTTAAACATTATTATAAGTATGTGAAATATGTAGAAACTTTGCAACTTGCATTTTTATCTCGTCTTACATTGTATAGGCTTATTTATAAATATGTTCTGTGTGTACTATATTGTATATGTTTACTACGGTGTTCCGTTAGGGCCATCGTACCATCGCGTATCGACCTTTACAAGTCGATGCGCGATGGTACGATGGTACGATGGCGATGGTACGATGACGCGATGGTACGATGGTACGATGGCGATGATACGATGGTCCATCGCGTCATCGCCATCGTACCATCGCACCATCGCCATCGTACCATCGTACCATCGCGCATCGAATATAAAAGTCGATGTGCGATGTTGCATTGCTCCCTACTCCATCGTACCATCGCTCCATCGCCTTCCGTTTAGACATGCGCACATCAAAGCAAAACAAAAATGGAGGACATCATTACCGTACATCATGAATGCAAAGATTCGACAAAACTTTTTTTAAATCTATCCCTTCATTTAGGCTCAGCAAAACATTAATTTCTCGGTAAGAAACATTTCCAAAAAGTATTGTCGAATCTTTGCATCTACGATGTCCCCCATTTTTGTTTTGTTTTGATGTGCGCATGTCTAAACGGAAGGCGATGGAGCGATGGTACGATGAAGCAGGGGGCGATGTAACATCGCACATCGACTGCGATGGTGCGATGGTACGATGGCGATGACACGATGGTACGATGGCGATGGTACGATGATCCATCGCGTCATCGCCATCATATCATCGTATCATCGCCATCGTACCATCGCGTCATCGTACCATCGCCATCGTACCATCATGCCATCGCCATCGTCACTTGTGCTGTTCCATCGGCGTTGTATATTCTATGTGCCGCGAAATCATGCCGCCTGACAACAGTTTCAAGATTATCAAGGAACTCTCCAACATTCCTGCGGTTGTAGCTAGTAGCGCGGCAAAGACTGCAATGGTGGCTTGAGGGGATCGTAATGACAAGTACTCATGGCGCTTCATAAACCCGTACAACCATTCAACGTCTGCCTCTTTTTTCTCTTTCCAAGTTTCGGGCATAATTTTCTCATTCTTAAGTGCATATTCATATGCCAATTTTCTGGTGGCCACAGTTGTCAAACCATGATGAAGTTGTGAAGCAGCTAACAAATAATCAGCAAGTTCCTTTTCTGCACTGTCTGTAAAAATTCGCCGATGATCAAAAGATGCCTTCATTCTAAAGTTGATGCCTTCAGCTCTAGCTTTTGTAACATATCTTTGAAGCGTAGATTTATATAGATTCAGGGTATTTGCTACGTCTCGTAAGATTTTGCCTTCAAACACCATCTGTACGGCGTTTTTCATCACTGTTTCCGTGGTTGTGCCCTTATTACTCTTTCGTTTGCGAATTCTTGACATTTTAATTAAATATATATGTTCACGGTTTTGGATGACTGTTTTAAAATGTTTAGTCCAACAATAGAAATGTCACTAAATAGAATATTCAATGTATCCAATCTACTTAACTCTGATATGATAAGTAAAATAGTTTGATCATTCAACAATGAGTAAGGTGGATGTAAAACTTTAAGTCTGTGTATTTGTAGAATGAATGCACTGAAAGTATGTTTTTGAAGATGATTGACACAGACTGTAACTGGAGAAAATCCTTCACTGGTATGTATGAGATGATGGCAACAATTAACTCGACTGGGAGATCAAGCAGTTGTTTGACCTGACCCATCAACCTGTAAAGAGATTTAAAAGTGGAAAAATCATAAAATAAAATAAAAACAATATTTAGGCAAATATTCAGCTTTTAGATACTATTGGGGTACCATGGGACAGTGTCCCATCGTGCCCAATGAGAAGTGTCCCTTGGTGGCCCAACCCCACCTTCTTTTCAATATTTCTCAAGGACAAACAAATACATACTTTTAATTTTGCCAATAAAGTATGCACACGTGATTGATGTCATGAACGATTTGAGCACTAGATAAACTAGTCATCATGAGACAAACTGAACATGTTTTTAAGAGATATGAGCACTAGATAAACTAGTCATCATGAAACAAAATGAACATGTTTTTAATTGTGGCATCTGTGTTGTATAATGTTATAATATGAATATGATAGACATCTGAAATAGTATGTGAATAGAATATTGTTTCATGATTAGAATGTGAGGAATTGGGAAAAGATCATGGTTAGAATATGAAGAATTGGTAAATTATCATAGTTATAAACAAAAAGACAACTTAATGATAATATAATAGCAATTGGAGCGACTGTGGAGGTAATCTCAGTTTTTAGCAATGTAAATTTACATTAGAAGAAAGGGTTTAATGTTAATGTTTGTTATTATTGAAATTTGATTAGCAGTTTATGAGAATAAGTAGCAGTGGAACAGACCTATATATTCAAGCTCTTTAGAAGATGTTTCAGTTAAAGATTCATCAACTCTGTTTAATGATTGAAGAGGCGTTGCTTATTTTAAAACCAGACGGCACCAAAAAGAGATACATATATAGCTTTTACACACAAACAGTCATATTCAAACACAGTTTTATATTATTCTTATAATTAATATTAAGTATTGAACAAATGCAAGTTATG